>OX376662.1:20377368-20386840 GCA_947386135.1 Melanchra persicariae | reverse complement strand
AACCTAACCTAACCTAACCTAACCTAACCTAACCTAACCTAACCTAACCTAACCTAACCTAACCTAACCTAACCTAACCTAACCTAACCTAACCTAACCTAACCTAACCTAACCTAACCTAACCTAACCTAACCTAACCTAACCTAACCTAACCTAACCTAACCTAACCTAACCTAACCTAACCTAACCTAACCTAACCTAACCTAACCTAACCTAACCTAACCTAACCTAACCTAACCTAACCTAACCTAACCTAACCTAACCTAACCTAACCTAACCTAACCTAACCTAACCTAACCTAACCTAACCTAACCTAACCTAACCTAACCTAACCTAACCTAACCTAACCTAACCTAACCTAACCTAACCTAACCTAACCTAACCTAACCTAACCTAACCTAACCTAACCTAACCTAACCTAACCTAACCTAACCTAACCTAACCTAACCTAACCTAACCTAACCTAACCTAACCTAACCTAACCTAACCTAACCTAACCTAACCTAACCTAACCTAACCTAACCTAACCTAACCTAACCTAACCTAACCTAACCTAACCTAACCTAACCTAACCTAACCTAACCTAACCTAACCTAACCTAACCTAACCTAACCTAACCTAACCTAACCTAACCTAACCTAACCTAACCTAACCTAACCTAACCTAACCTAACCTAACCTAACCTAACCTAACCTAACCTAACCTAACCTAACCTAACCTAACCTAACCTAACCTAACCTAACCTAACCTAACCTAACCTAACCTAACCTAACCTAACCTAACCTAACCTAACCTAACCTAACCTAACCTAACCTAACCTAACCTAACCTAACCTAACCTAACCTAACCTAACCTAACCTAACCTAACCTAACCTAACCTAACCTAACCTAACCTAACCTAACCTAACCTAACCTAACCTAACCTAACCTAACCTAACCTAACCTAACCTAACCTAACCTAACCTAACCTAACCTAACCTAACCTAACCTAACCTAACCTAACCTAACCTAACCTAACCTAACCTAACCTAACCTAACCTAACCTAACCTAACCTAACCTAACCTAACCTAACCTAACCTAACCTAACCTAACCTAACCTAACCTAACCTAACCTAACCTAACCTAACCTAACCTAACCTAACCTAACCTAACCTAACCTAACCTAACCTAACCTAACCTAACCTAACCTAACCTAACCTAACCTAACCTAACCTAACCTAACCTAACCTAACCTAACCTAACCTAACCTAACCTAACCTAACCTAACCTAACCTAACCTAACCTAACCTAACCTAACCTAACCTAACCTAACCTAACCTAACCTAACCTAACCTAACCTAACCTAACCTAACCTAACCTAACCTAACCTAACCTAACCTAACCTAACCTAACCTAACCTAACCTAACCTAACCTAACCTAACCTAACCTAACCTAACCTAACCTAACCTAACCTAACCTAACCTAACCTAACCTAACCTAACCTAACCTAACCTAACCTAACCTAACCTAACCTAACCTAACCTAACCTAACCTAACCTAACCTAACCTAACCTAACCTAACCTAACCTAACCTAACCTAACCTAACCTAACCTAACCTAACCTAACCTAACCTAACCTAACCTAACCTAACCTAACCTAACCTAACCTAACCTAACCTAACCTAACCTAACCTAACCTAACCTAACCTAACCTAACCTAACCTAACCTAACCTAACCTAACCTAACCTAACCTAACCTAACCTAACCTAACCTAACCTAACCTAACCTAACCTAACCTAACCTAACCTAACCTAACCTAACCTAACCTAACCTAACCTAACCTAACCTAACCTAACCTAACCTAACCTAACCTAACCTAACCTAACCTAACCTAACCTAACCTAACCTAACCTAACCTAACCTAACCTAACCTAACCTAACCTAACCTAACCTAACCTAACCTAACCTAACCTAACCTAACCTAACCTAACCTAACCTAACCTAACCTAACCTAACCTAACCTAACCTAACCTAACCTAACCTAACCTAACCTAACCTAACCTAACCTAACCTAACCTAACCTAACCTAACCTAACCTAACCTAACCTAACCTAACCTAACCTAACCTAACCTAACCTAACCTAACCTAACCTAACCTAACCTAACCTAACCTAACCTAACCTAACCTAACCTAACCTAACCTAACCTAACCTAACCTAACCTAACCTAACCTAACCTAACCTAACCTAACCTAACCTAACCTAACCGAACCTAACCTAACCTAACCTAACCTAACCTAACCTAACCTAACCTAACCTAACCTAACCTAACCTAACCTAACCTAACCTAACCTAACCTAACCTAACCTAACCTAACCTAACCTAACCTAACCTAACCTAACCTAACCTAACCTAACCTAACCTAACCTAACCTAACCTAACCTAACCTAACCTAACCTAACCTAACCTAACCTAACCTAACCTAACCTAACCTAACCTAACCTAACCTAACCTAACCTAACCTAACCTAACCTAACCTAACCTAACCTAACCTAACCTAACCTAACCTAACCTAACCTAACCTAACCTAACCTAACCTAACCTAACCTAACCTAACCTAACCTAACCTAACCTAACCTAACCTAACCTAACCTAACCTAACCTAACCTAACCTAACCTAACCTAACCTAACCTAACCTAACCTAACCTAACCTAACCTAACCTAACCTAACCTAACCTAACCTAACCTAACCTAACCTAACCTAACCTAACCTAACCTAACCTAACCTAACCTAACCTAACCTAACCTAACCTAACCTAACCTAACCTAACCTAACCTAACCTAACCTAACCTAACCTAACCTAACCTAACCTAACCTAACCTAACCTAACCTAACCTAACCTAACCTAACCTAACCTAACCTAACCTAACCTAACCTAACCTAACCTAACCTAACCTAACCTAACCTAACCTAACCTAACCTAACCTAACCTAACCTAACCTAACCTAACCTAACCTAACCTAACCTAACCTAACCTAACCTAACCTAACCTAACCTAACCTAACCTAACCTAACCTAACCTAACCTAACCTAACCTAACCTAACCTAACCTAACCTAACCTAACCTAACCTAACCTAACCTAACCTAACCTAACCTAACCTAACCTAACCTAACCTAACCTAACCTAACCTAACCTAACCTAACCTAACCTAACCTAACCTAACCTAACCTAACCTAACCTAACCTAACCTAACCTAACCTAACCTAACCTAACCTAACCTAACCTAACCTAACCTAACCTAACCTAACCTAACCTAACCTAACCTAACCTAACCTAACCTAACCTAACCTAACCTAACCTAACCTAACCTAACCTAACCTAACCTAACCTAACCTAACCTAACCTAACCTAACCTAACCTAACCTAACCTAACCTAACCTAACCTAACCTAACCTAACCTAACCTAACCTAACCTAACCTAACCTAACCTAACCTAACCTAACCTAACCTAACCTAACCTAACCTAACCTAACCTAACCTAACCTAACCTAACCTAACCTAACCTAACCTAACCTAACCTAACCTAACCTAACCTAACCTAACCTAACCTAACCTAACCTAACCTAACCTAACCTAACCTAACCTAACCTAACCTAACCTAACCTAACCTAACCTAACCTAACCTAACCTAACCTAACCTAACCTAACCTAACCTAACCTAACCTAACCTAACCTAACCTAACCTAACCTAACCTAACCTAACCTAACCTAACCTAACCTAACCTAACCTAACCTAACCTAACCTAACCTAACCTAACCTAACCTAACCTAACCTAACCTAACCTAACCTAACCTAACCTAACCTAACCTAACCTAACCTAACCTAACCTAACCTAACCTAACCTAACCTAACCTAACCTAACCTAACCTAACCTAACCTAACCTAACCTAACCTAACCTAACCTAACCTAACCTAACCTAACCTAACCTAACCTAACCTAACCTAACCTAACCTAACCTAACCTAACCTAACCTAACCTAACCTAACCTAACCTAACCTAACCTAACCTAACCTAACCTAACCTAACCTAACCTAACCTAACCTAACCTAACCTAACCTAACCTAACCTAACCTAACCTAACCTAACCTAACCTAACCTAACCTAACCTAACCTAACCTAACCTAACCTAACCTAACCTAACCTAACCTAACCTAACCTAACCTAACCTAACCTAACCTAACCTAACCTAACCTAACCTAACCTAACCTAACCTAACCTAACCTAACCTAACCTAACCTAACCTAACCTAACCTAACCTAACCTAACCTAACCTAACCTAACCTAACCTAACCTAACCTAACCTAACCTAACCTAACCTAACCTAACCTAACCTAACCTAACCTAACCTAACCTAACCTAACCTAACCTAACCTAACCTAACCTAACCTAACCTAACCTAACCTAACCTAACCTAACCTAACCTAACCTAACCTAACCTAACCTAACCTAACCTAACCTAACCTAACCTAACCTAACCTAACCTAACCTAACCTAACCTAACCTAACCTAACCTAACCTAACCTAACCTAACCTAACCTAACCTAACCTAACCTAACCTAACCTAACCTAACCTAACCTAACCTAACCTAACCTAACCTAACCTAACCTAACCTAACCTAACCTAACCTAACCTAACCTAACCTAACCTAACCTAACCTAACCTAACCTAACCTAACCTAACCTAACCTAACCTAACCTAACCTAACCTAACCTAACCTAACCTAACCTAACCTAACCTAACCTAACCTAACCTAACCTAACCTAACCTAACCTAACCTAACCTAACCTAACCTAACCTAACCTAACCTAACCTAACCTAACCTAACCTAACCTAACCTAACCTAACCTAACCTAACCTAACCTAACCTAACCTAACCTAACCTAACCTAACCTAACCTAACCTAACCTAACCTAACCTAACCTAACCTAACCTAACCTAACCTAACCTAACCTAACCTAACCTAACCTAACCTAACCTAACCTAACCTAACCTAACCTAACCTAACCTAACCTAACCTAACCTAACCTAACCTAACCTAACCTAACCTAACCTAACCTAACCTAACCTAACCTAACCTAACCTAACCTAACCTAACCTAACCTAACCTAACCTAACCTAACCTAACCTAACCTAACCTAACCTAACCTAACCTAACCTAACCTAACCTAACCTAACCTAACCTAACCTAACCTAACCTAACCTAACCTAACCTAACCTAACCTAACCTAACCTAACCTAACCTAACCTAACCTAACCTAACCTAACCTAACCTAACCTAACCTAACCTAACCTAACCTAACCTAACCTAACCTAACCTAACCTAACCTAACCTAACCTAACCTAACCTAACCTAACCTAACCTAACCTAACCTAACCTAACCTAACCTAACCTAACCTAACCTAACCTAACCTAACCTAACCTAACCTAACCTAACCTAACCTAACCTAACCTAACCTAACCTAACCTAACCTAACCTAACCTAACCTAACCTAACCTAACCTAACCTAACCTAACCTAACCTAACCTAACCTAACCTAACCTAACCTAACCTAACCTAACCTAACCTAACCTAACCTAACCTAACCTAACCTAACCTAACCTAACCTAACCTAACCTAACCTAACCTAACCTAACCTAACCTAACCTAACCTAACCTAACCTAACCTAACCTAACCTAACCTAACCTAACCTAACCTAACCTAACCTAACCTAACCTAACCTAACCTAACCTAACCTAACCTAACCTAACCTAACCTAACCTAACCTAACCTAACCTAACCTAACCTAACCTAACCTAACCTAACCTAACCTAACCTAACCTAACCTAACCTAACCTAACCTAACCTAACCTAACCTAACCTAACCTAACCTAACCTAACCTAACCTAACCTAACCTAACCTAACCTAACCTAACCTAACCTAACCTAACCTAACCTAACCTAACCTAACCTAACCTAACCTAACCTAACCTAACCTAACCTAACCTAACCTAACCTAACCTAACCTAACCTAACCTAACCTAACCTAACCTAACCTAACCTAACCTAACCTAACCTAACCTAACCTAACCTAACCTAACCTAACCTAACCTAACCTAACCTAACCTAACCTAACCTAACCTAACCTAACCTAACCTAACCTAACCTAACCTAACCTAACCTAACCTAACCTAACCTAACCTAACCTAACCTAACCTAACCTAACCTAACCTAACCTAACCTAACCTAACCTAACCTAACCTAACCTAACCTAACCTAACCTAACCTAACCTAACCTAACCTAACCTAACCTAACCTAACCTAACCTAACCTAACCTAACCTAACCTAACCTAACCTAACCTAACCTAACCTAACCTAACCTAACCTAACCTAACCTAACCTAACCTAACCTAACCTAACCTAACCTAACCTAACCTAACCTAACCTAACCTAACCTAACCTAACCTAACCTAACCTAACCTAACCTAACCTAACCTAACCTAACCTAACCTAACCTAACCTAACCTAACCTAACCTAACCTAACCTAACCTAACCTAACCTAACCTAACCTAACCTAACCTAACCTAACCTAACCTAACCTAACCTAACCTAACCTAACCTAACCTAACCTAACCTAACCTAACCTAACCTAACCTAACCTAACCTAACCTAACCTAACCTAACCTAACCTAACCTAACCTAACCTAACCTAACCTAACCTAACCTAACCTAACCTAACCTAACCTAACCTAACCTAACCTAACCTAACCTAACCTAACCTAACCTAACCTAACCTAACCTAACCTAACCTAACCTAACCTAACCTAACCTAACCTAACCTAACCTAACCTAACCTAACCTAACCTAACCTAACCTAACCTAACCTAACCTAACCTAACCTAACCTAACCTAACCTAACCTAACCTAACCTAACCTAACCTAACCTAACCTAACCTAACCTAACCTAACCTAACCTAACCTAACCTAACCTAACCTAACCTAACCTAACCTAACCTAACCTAACCTAACCTAACCTAACCTAACCTAACCTAACCTAACCTAACCTAACCTAACCTAACCTAACCTAACCTAACCTAACCTAACCTAACCTAACCTAACCTAACCTAACCTAACCTAACCTAACCTAACCTAACCTAACCTAACCTAACCTAACCTAACCTAACCTAACCTAACCTAACCTAACCTAACCTAACCTAACCTAACCTAACCTAACCTAACCTAACCTAACCTAACCTAACCTAACCTAACCTAACCTAACCTAACCTAACCTAACCTAACCTAACCTAACCTAACCTAACCTAACCTAACCTAACCTAACCTAACCTAACCTAACCTAACCTAACCTAACCTAACCTAACCTAACCTAACCTAACCTAACCTAACCTAACCTAACCTAACCTAACCTAACCTAACCTAACCTAACCTAACCTAACCTAACCTAACCTAACCTAACCTAACCTAACCTAACCTAACCTAACCTAACCTAACCTAACCTAACCTAACCTAACCTAACCTAACCTAACCTAACCTAACCTAACCTAACCTAACCTAACCTAACCTAACCTAACCTAACCTAACCTAACCTAACCTAACCTAACCTAACCTAACCTAACCTAACCTAACCTAACCTAACCTAACCTAACCTAACCTAACCTAACCTAACCTAACCTAACCTAACCTAACCTAACCTAACCTAACCTAACCTAACCTAACCTAACCTAACCTAACCTAACCTAACCTAACCTAACCTAACCTAACCTAACCTAACCTAACCTAACCTAACCTAACCTAACCTAACCTAACCTAACCTAACCTAACCTAACCTAACCTAACCTAACCTAACCTAACCTAACCTAACCTAACCTAACCTAACCTAACCTAACCTAACCTAACCTAACCTAACCTAACCTAACCTAACCTAACCTAACCTAACCTAACCTAACCTAACCTAACCTAACCTAACCTAACCTAACCTAACCTAACCTAACCTAACCTAACCTAACCTAACCTAACCTAACCTAACCTAACCTAACCTAACCTAACCTAACCTAACCTAACCTAACCTAACCTAACCTAACCTAACCTAACCTAACCTAACCTAACCTAACCTAACCTAACCTAACCTAACCTAACCTAACCTAACCTAACCTAACCTAACCTAACCTAACCTAACCTAACCTAACCTAACCTAACCTAACCTAACCTAACCTAACCTAACCTAACCTAACCTAACCTAACCTAACCTAACCTAACCTAACCTAACCTAACCTAACCTAACCTAACCTAACCTAACCTAACCTAACCTAACCTAACCTAACCTAACCTAACCTAACCTAACCTAACCTAACCTAACCTAACCTAACCTAACCTAACCTAACCTAACCTAACCTAACCTAACCTAACCTAACCTAACCTAACCTAACCTAACCTAACCTAACCTAACCTAACCTAACCTAACCTAACCTAACCTAACCTAACCTAACCTAACCTAACCTAACCTAACCTAACCTAACCTAACCTAACCTAACCTAACCTAACCTAACCTAACCTAACCTAACCTAACCTAACCTAACCTAACCTAACCTAACCTAACCTAACCTAACCTAACCTAACCTAACCTAACCTAACCTAACCTAACCTAACCTAACCTAACCTAACCTAACCTAACCTAACCTAACCTAACCTAACCTAACCTAACCTAACCTAACCTAACCTAACCTAACCTAACCTAACCTAACCTAACCTAACCTAACCTAACCTAACCTAACCTAACCTAACCTAACCTAACCTAACCTAACCTAACCTAACCTAACCTAACCTAACCTAACCTAACCTAACCTAACCTAACCTAACCTAACCTAACCTAACCTAACCTAACCTAACCTAACCTAACCTAACCTAACCTAACCTAACCTAACCTAACCTAACCTAACCTAACCTAACCTAACCTAACCTAACCTAACCTAACCTAACCTAACCTAACCTAACCTAACCTAACCTAACCTAACCTAACCTAACCTAACCTAACCTAACCTAACCTAACCTAACCTAACCTAACCTAACCTAACCTAACCTAACCTAACCTAACCTAACCTAACCTAACCTAACCTAACCTAACCTAACCTAACCTAACCTAACCTAACCTAACCTAACCTAACCTAACCTAACCTAACCTAACCTAACCTAACCTAACCTAACCTAACCTAACCTAACCTAACCTAACCTAACCTAACCTAACCTAACCTAACCTAACCTAACCTAACCTAACCTAACCTAACCTAACCTAACCTAACCTAACCTAACCTAACCTAACCTAACCTAACCTAACCTAACCTAACCTAACCTAACCTAACCTAACCTAACCTAACCTAACCTAACCTAACCTAACCTAACCTAACCTAACCTAACCTAACCTAACCTAA
>OX376662.1:20364868-20372368 GCA_947386135.1 Melanchra persicariae | reverse complement strand
CCTAACCTAACCTAACCTAACCTAACCTAACCTAACCTAACCTAACCTAACCTAACCTAACCTAACCTAACCTAACCTAACCTAACCTAACCTAACCTAACCTAACCTAACCTAACCTAACCTAACCTAACCTAACCTAACCTAACCTAACCTAACCTAACCTAACCTAACCTAACCTAACCTAACCTAACCTAACCTAACCTAACCCAGAGTCCGCGGCTTCCCCCCGCGACGTACACACGCTTCCAAGGTGGCTCCACGCTCGAAATTGCGAAAAAATTGTGTAACAAATTCACAAAAGTGGTATTTTTCAACGGAATCTTATAGTGCAATATACCAAAATTTGCGGAAAAGTGCGGGCTACCCGATGGTGCAAAGTGTTTTTCTTAAAGTGCAACAAAAAGTGCAAATAGACACGAAAAAGTGCAAAAGTGAAAAATTTTAAAGTTTCAAAATTGAACGCTGCGAAAACGAAAGCGGCGACACATATATTTTATGGTGTCAAACGACGCGTCTTATTGACGCCTACAACTTGGAGCTGCTTCCCGATTTTTCCGGACCACGCCCTTCGAGGAAATCGGGAAAAACCACTCACCACGTGGCCACGTGCTACCAGTTCCGGCTGAGTGCAGAGAAGATCAACGAGCGGCTTCGAGGCAGGGCGTTGAATTCATCAAGACGCCGCTTCGATCATCAAAAAAGGTGGGGTAGTTTCGGAGATATCAAGTTTTCAAATTTCTCTAAATTTTCAAAAATCTGTATTTTAATATTAGTCGCGTTGACCCCCCTTTTTTAGTTTGGCAATTGAAGGGTCTTCGTAGTGTCTAACGGGTTGCAAAATTTCAGATTTTTATCTTTTATAGTTTTAGACTTATGATTTTTTGAAAATTAGGGGTGGACACGAGGGTTGCCGAAAAAGGGCTTGACATCTCCAAAATTACTACCAAAAAATTAGATATAGCTAGATTTAGAATAAATGTTAAGTTTTAATTGTTTTTAATGTGTAGATTTTGTATGGTTGTCATTTTTGTCGAATTTAGGGGGTTTTTTAACTTTTAAAAATAGGGGGTTGGTTTTTCAAGGGTAACACTAACAAATCTGGACTGGACTCTTCAAGCCCAATCCAAAGAGCCCAAACTCGGCTAGTTTTGGACAACGGGGGCCAAATTTATACAAGTGGCCGCCATCTTGGACGCCATCTTGGAAAACTTAAACCTGACGTAACTCCGGACTCGGTGATCGTAGAAAGCTGCCGTTTTCACTAAAGAACTTGGGAAGATAATATTCATCCATCCCTCTTAGTTTTAAGCGTTTTGGCGTTGGAGAATTTCAGGACCCTGAAAACCATTTTGCGCGCTAGGGCAGGTGGAGCCTGGCCGGATAAGCCCAAACACGGACGTTCTACGACAATTTGGGGGGAAGTTAGCCCGGGTTTAGGATTGACTTTGACAGTTCTGGAACTGTCAAGTGGATTTTTGGACTCGGATAACTTCTGAACCGGGGGTCGTGGAGCGATCGGGTTTTCTTTTGGGACTTTAGTTTACCCTTCCCTACCTGGCTAGCATCTTTTCCGGGGTTTTCAGGACCTGAAATTTTTCAGCCTGAAAACTGTACAGAGAGATAGGTTGCGTCGAGCTCGGCCAGGGGAGCCCAAGCACGGTGGTGTTTGGCCGAACGGTCTCGGAGATAATTGCAGGTTACCGTATTCCGGGCGCCATCTTGGATTGGCAACCGGAATTTCGGGCAGCCGTATCTCAGGGACCCTTCGAGCTGGGGTAGCCGTGTTTGGGTTCGCTAGAAAGGGCTCGGGGAGACCTATCTTCTGGCGCTGGAATCAAGTCTCTACATAGAGTCTGGTTTTTCAGTCTTGAAAAATTCGCTGAAAAAAGGACGGGCTTATTGGCCAAGACATTTAGGATAGTGACCCAGGCTTATTGGCCTGAAAAAATTAGGAAAGGACTGGTAGAGCACCAAAACTACAATTTTTTATTGACCCAGACAGGTTGCTGGCCTTATTGGGCTAGTAAACAGGACAAAAGCACCCTATTGTGCTATTACCTGTCCCACTTTTTGACAAGTACCCACCATGTACACCGTCGAACGCACCCCAGCGAAAAAATCAGGTGTAGTGGAGCCAAAAACTCCTCCTCAAGTAGAGGAAGTGAGCCCGCAAAGGCAGAGCTCCAGAGTACGGCGCAGCATCGAGGAGTGGGACACTGGCAGGCCAGAAAAACCCACCAAGAACTCACCTCGAAAGCCAGCGAGTACCACCGGAGCCACGGCAAAACAACAGCCGACCACTGCACCCCCTCGGGAAGGCCCTCTAGAAGTGACAAAGCCCAAATCCTCCATCAGGAAGTCACTAGAGGTGAAAGCACCATCGCCACCGAGGGAAAAACGAGCGGGGAGACCGGAAGAAGCCAGAGTCTGCATTAGCAGGGCTAAGGCAGGGCTTGAGCGTTCTAGGAACCTGAGGACGGATATTAAGATGGAAGTGATGCAGGCCATTGACCAACTGTACAACTGCTATAAAGCAGCGGAAGCCGAACTCACGGGGAAAAAAAAGGAAGCACCCAAGCCCCTCCCCACCCCAAACGACGCACCAAGCGAAGCGGCACCACCAACACCAACGCTTGCCGCAGAACAAATGAGTGAACTCCTTGGCAGGGTCGAGGAAAACAACCGGCTCCTGAAAGCCCAGAGCGAAAAGCTGCAAGCTGTTCAGGGGCTGGTTGAAGACCAAAAAACCCTGCTAAGGGAAAGCTCATATGCCAGCGTCGTGGCATACACAGGACCTAAGCCAAGAGTGGAACAACCAGCCCTCCACTCTATTGTGGTCACATCCAGGGACGAGGAGGCCACAGGCGATGTAGTCCTTGAAGAGGTGAGGAAGGCTGTGGATGCCAAGGAAGGCTGGGTGAAAGTAGAGAGAGTGCGCAAGGCCAAGGATCGCAAGATCATAATGGGTTGCAGTACCAAGGAGGAGCGGGAGAAGCTCAAGGAGAGGCTGATCGAGAAGGGGGGTCACCTAATTGTCGAGGACATAAGGAACAAAGATCCCCTTCTGGTTTTGAGGGACGTGCTGTCAGTACACACTGATGAGGACATCCTCAGCGCCCTTCGAAACCAGAATGGTGAGGTTTTTTGTGGCCTCGACAAAGAGCACGACCGAATCGAAATCAAGTTCCGAAGGAGAGCCCGAAACCCTCATATTTGTCACATTGTCCTCACCGTTTCGCCGACGATCTGGCGAAGGGCAATGGACCGAGGGTCACTTCGGGTAGACCTCCAGAGGGTGAAAGTAGAAGATCAGTCTCCACTCGTTCAGTGCACCCGGTGCCTGGGATACGGGCACGGACGGCGACTATGCAAGGAGCCAGCGGACCTTTGCAGTCACTGCGCCGGCCCGCATCTCAGAGTGGAGTGCCCTGAGAGAGTTTTAGGAGAGCCTCCTGCATGCCGAAACTGCACCCTGGCTAAGCGCACGGACAAGACCCACAACGCCTTTAGCGAAGAATGCCCGATAAAGAAGAGGTGGGACACATTGGCTCGAGCCTCCGTGGCGTATTGCTAAGGTGGTCGCGGGAGTAACTCACCAGTACCTAGTCGTTCAGGCGAACCTGCAGCGCAGCCAACTGGCCACCGAGGAACTGATGCTCGCGACAAAAAACCGCAAAGCAGCCATAGCACTACTCCAGGAGCCGTACGTGGGCAGGGCCAAGAGGCTAAGGAGTTATAGGGGGGCGCGGACTTACCAGGCCTTGGAAGGTGGAGAAGGGACTGTCAAGGCCGCAATCGTAGTCTACGATAGCAGCCTTGAGATTGAACAGTACCCGGAACTATGTACCAACAACATCGTGGTCATAGGAGTCCGAACCAGGGCATGGTCGGTGACCGTGGTCTCCTATTACTTTGAGCCGGACCTGCCCATGGACGGGTACCTGGAGCAGCTGAGAAAAGTTGCAGAATCCTCGGTGTGCCGGAAGCTGATCATCGGGGGGGACTCGAACGCCAAAAGTATCTGGTGGGGTAGTCCCAGCGAAGACCAACGCGGAAAGCAGTTCTGCGGCGCCATCGGAGAGCTCGGGCTACATGTGCTGAATACGGGAAACCTTCCAACTTTCGACACAGTCAGAGGAGACAAAAGGTACAGCAGCTACGTGGACGTGACTGCATGTTCGGAAAATCTGCTCGACCTGGTGGACAACTGGAAAGTTGAGGAAGACCTCACGAGTTCGGACCACAACGGCATTACATTCCACGTACATCTACAGAAACCAAAAGGAACACAAATACAACGCACCACACGAATATACAACACACGAAAAGCTAATTGGGGTCAGTTTCGTGAGAAACTGACCCAAATTATGCTAGACAAGCACCTCACCACACAGACACTAGATACAATAACACACCACGACCAACTCGAACACACAGTCCAGGCCTACACAGAAGCAATAACACAAGCATGCAAACAGACAATACCAAATAAAAAGAACACAGAAACACTTACCTTGCCGTGGTGGACCGAAGAACTCGAAGCGATGAAGAAGGAGGTTGCCACCAGAAAGCGCAGAATCAGAAACGCAGCACCGATACGCCGAGCCACAGTAGTGAAGCTGTACCTAGAACAAAAAGAGAAATATTTAGAAGCGGCTAAAAGCGCCCAGGTCGAGAGTTGGAAGGAGTTCTGTGGGAAGCAGGATAGGGAAGGGGTATGGGAGGGACTGTACAGGGTAATAAGTAGGACATGTAGGCGGGAAGAGGATCTGCCCTTACAGAAGGAGGGTGCAATGTTGAGCCAAAAGCAGTCGGCGGAATGGTTAGCCGAAACATTTTACCCGGTGGACGACGAAACTAAGGATAACGCACAACATCAAGCTGTCCGACAGCTAGCAGAGCAGGTCAACGACGAGGGCCATAATGAAGTTTATGACCCCCCGTTCACCGAGTGCGAGCTGACGAGAGCAGCTAAGTCCTTCAACCCAAAGAAGGCACCGGGAGGGGAAGGCTTTACGGCTGACATCTGCATCCGTGCGATGGAGTGCGACCCCGGCTACCTACTGTCACTCTTAAATAAGTGCCTGGAAAAGCAATACTTCCCAAGGATCTGGAAACAGGCTACTGTTGTGATCCTCAGGAAGCCAGGAAAAAGCTCGTACATCGTGCCCAAGTCGTACAGGCCCATTGGGCTTTTGCCTGTCTTGGGCAAGATGTACGAGAAAATGCTGGTTGCTCGCCTCAAGCATTACCTACTGCCAGCGATAAGTCCAAACCAGTATGGCTTCATGCCACAGCGTGGAACCGAGGACGCCCTCTATGTTCTGATGAAACATATACGTGGCCTACTAGCCAAAAAAAGGCTAGTCACGTTGGTCTCGTTGGACATAGAGGGCGCCTTCGACAGCGCGTGGTGGCCAAAAATTCGAGTGCGACTGGCAGAGGAAAACTGCCCTGTAAACTTGAGGCGAGCAATGGACAGCTACCTGAGTGACAGGACAGTGACAGTCAGGTATGCCGGACAAGAGGTGCGCAGGAGCACATCGCAAGGGTGCGTGCAAGGTTCAATAGGCGGACCACTATTGTGGAACCTATTACTGGACCCACTTCTGAGACAGCTGAACGGTCTTGGCGTCTACGCACAGGCGTTTGCCGACGATGTTGTCCTGATCTTCGACGGAGAGCAGGCTATTGACGTGGAAAGACATGCTAATGCCGCCCTCGAACATGTGAGGGCGTGGGGCGTCGAAAACAAGCTAAAATTCGCGCCGCACAAAACATGTGCCATGACGATCACGCGGAAGCTAAAGTTCGACGTTCCGCGCCTTAGCATGGGCGGGGTAGACATTGGCATGTCAGACCACGTCAAACTCCTAGGGCTGACGATTGACTGCAAATTGACATTTGGCACACACATCGCGACTGCCTGTAAAAAGGCAATCGCGATTTACAAACAGCTTGCCAGGGCAGCAAGAGTCAGCTGGGGCCTGCACCCGGAGGTGATCAGGGCAATATACACGGCGGCAGTGGAGCCCACGATCATGTACGCTGCATGCGCGTGGGCACCAACAGCGAATAAATTGGGGGTTAAGAAGCAGCTTAACGCTGTCCAAAGGGGTTTCGCACAAAAGCTGTGCCGAGCCTACCGGACGGTCTCCCTGGACTCCGCACTGGTGTTGGCGGGGCTGCTCCCTCTTGACCTACGTATCAGTGAAGTAGCTTCACTATACGAGGCCAAGAGGGGGGTATCTCAGCCAATACCTGGGGACAGGGAGATCGAACGGATGACTCCGGCAACAGAGCTTCCGCACCCATCGGAAAGAACGAGCATGGAGTTTGGACTCCTGGCAGACCAGGAACAGTATGACGCGGTACAAGACCTAGAGATGCGTATATTCACGGACGGCAGCAAGATTGAGGGCAAGGTTGGAGCGGCGCTAACATTATGGAATGGTAGCGCCGAGACCAAAACCCTCAAGCTTGCTTTGCCGTCCTACTCAACCGTCTACCAGGCGGAACTCCTGGCTCTCAACCGAGCAGCGAAGGAAATAGGGAAGCTGAAAGCCAAGAAATTTGGCATCTTCTGCGACTCCAAGGCGGCCCTTCAGACCGCAACAAACCCAGAGTCCCCTCACCCACTAGCAGTAGAATTCCGAAGTTATATTAAAAAATGCACTTCTGACGCCAAAACAGTTAAACTGTTTTGGATAAAAGCACACGTGGGTCTAGAGGGGAACGAAAGGGCGGACGAACTCGCGAAAGAGGCCGCCTTGGGGTCGAAGAAGAAAGCGGACTACGACCGGTGCCCTGTCTCATTCGTCAAGCGCCTGATTCGCAATCGGACGATTGACGAGTGGGACAAAAGGTACCGGTCCGGCACAACAGCAGCGGTAACGAAGCTGTTTTTCCCAAGTGCTACTGATGCATACAGGATCATCCGGAAGATCCCTCCAACGCCTGAAACAACGCAACTTATGACAGGGCACGGTGGATTCTCCGCATACTTGAACAGGTTCAAGTGTAAGGAGGATCCATCGTGCATCTGCGAACCTGGGGTGGATGAAACAGTGGTACACCTTATAACCAGTTGCCCGGTTTTCGCGAGGGAGCGCCTGGATATCGAATGTAGACTAGAAACCGAAATAGTCCCCGAAAATCTCAATGCTCTAATCTCAGGAAAAAAGAGAGCAGATTTTCTTGAATACTGCTCAAAAATCATTAAGGTTGTTAAAATCAGAAATAGCTGAGAAGAAATTATGGTTTACATATATTGTGAGAATATATTGTATAAGCATAAAATATTAGTATTGTTAATAGATAAAAATAGGAAAAAGTAGTACTTAAGAATGAAACTCAAACTAAAAATGTAGAATAAAGAAATAGAAATAAGAACCAATGTAATAGATTTAAGAAACCCTGTATAGAATAAGAATATAAATATAAGTAAAATAAGTTAAAAATAAGAAAAATGTAATATTTTTAAGAAAACCTGTATAGCAT